>JAYKAV010000411.1:1303771-1318805 GCA_035582835.1 Phoebastria nigripes | reverse complement strand
AAAAAAAAAAAAAAAAAAAAAAAAAAATTGTTTAATTGCTGCAGACTAGGAGGAGACAAGTTATAAAATTCAGTATTATTCCTCCTGCATTGATAGAAAGTATTCCAAAGTTAAATTGAACAAAAGATCAAACGAGTTGTATTTAAACTCAAACTTGCAATACCTTTTTTATGCTATCAGCATCACCCTTTTCAGCATACACATTCAGCAGTGATAAATAGGTGTCTGGACCTGGTTCAACACCGGCCATCCTCATCACTGAAAGGATATTTTCTGCACTCTTCATATCTCTAAAAGAATTCAAAAGAAAGACCCTCAGTAGATTTAATCATAATAATGTTTATTGTGACTTCCACATTTCCTCATTAAATTAATTAGAATTGGAAACAAAGACTGCAACAAGCATAGAGAAACTTATTTTAACTAAGCAAATCCTGAAAGGTGGAAGTGCAAATCTTTTAATTATTGTATTACTTAAAATACTGTTTGAACTTTAACAGTTGAAAAAGTTCAAAACTAAGTGCAGCAAATTTCTTTTTCAAACAGTACAAAAGTACAGTAGTTTATCTTGAAATTCAAGATTCAGACACAAGAAAAATCTACTTCCTTCATTAAATAGCCCTGTTTTGCTTCAAAAATGTATAAAAAGACAGTCTTCTATACATTATTATTCAAAATCACCACACTACTCTGCAGCATGTAATTTTTCTGTACAGTATCACTTTATATTGTAGTAAAACGAAAAGAAAACAAAAGAAAAAAGGTATTAAACATTACCCTGATCTTGCATGACCTTTCACAAGGCTACTGAATACTGTCTCAGTGATGGGGAGATCTTTGTTCTTCATAAATCCAAGAATCTTACTGCAAAATACAAGACAATGAATGATTAGGTATTTTTTTCCTTTGAAAAGATAAACTACTGAGCTATTGCTGCTCTGCTAGATAAGTACTGTATCATCAAACAAAACCAGATCCTGATCTCACTGAGCAATTACATTCGGGGATGCTGCATAAGACGCTCATAATTTGGTCATTTTCATTTTTTCAGATGAATTGTATTTGTCACTTTGAAATATGCAGACACAAGGGTGGGGCTGGGTTTTTTTATTTTTTTCTTCCTTTTACTTATTTCTCATGCCCAGCAATCACACTGTTGCAACTTAACCTTGCTCAAATTAAGATCTTAGATATCCAGCAAGCCCTGCGTAACAACAACAAAAAACAGAATTACTACTATTTGCTCCTTAGCCCACTTTGTTCTCAAATGCCTTTTCCAGTAGCCATTTTCTTACATAGGCAGTAAGCCTTCATAACCTCATACTTTCTCACGTTGGCTCTAGAAATGACAAAACAAGTTATTTTCTGAACAACTTGAATATAATTTGATTTGAACACACTGGTCTATCACTTAATTTTATTTTGCTTGTGTAGGTTCCAGCTGTCTCTAAGAAACTGCTCTTCAGTGCTTGGTCAAAATATAGTTAAACTCCCTCTTTGCTTTGCTCAATTTATAAGAATTACTCTGAAATGAGTTTTAACATTAACGGTAGAGAATATGAGAAACAGATTTTGTGGAAATCCCTTTAAACATAAATGCAAAAGAATACCTCGCTCCTTCAATGTCACCCTCATTGCAATAAGCAGCAATCAACCTTTGGTATGTAACCTACAGAAAACAAAAAGGTGAAGTTAATGATTTCTATCCAATAAATGGGTATTACTATTAAGAATGAAGATATCATAAAAGGGTACCTACTCGATTGGGCTGCACATTAGCTTCCTCCATTCTAGCCAAGAATTCCGTCGGAGAAAATTTGTGCTCATTCTGAAGGTAGACTTTAAGTAAAGCATTATAATGGCTTGTATCATACACAGCACCTAAGGAAATATTTCAACCAGTCAGTGAATGTAGATTCTCTAAATTTAACATGATTTTATAGCTTTCTCAGGTAATTAATTTCATATCAATTTTATTCTGTATGAATTTTATGTAGACTGCTTCCTTTTATCCACCTTTGAAATATCAGACATCTATTTAACAGGACATGTGTTTATAAAAGGCTAAAACATAACAAGAGCACAGTAACATCAATGCTTGTGTGCATGCTATTCCACAGTCTCTACAGCTGTTATTATGGTACAGATTCAGCAATATTACTATCAAGAAGCAGTTCACCTATGCAACATCTGTAGATAAATGACTAACTTAAAAAAATCATCTGATAAAATAGCTACTAGGAATACTCAGCCCACCAGATATCAAGGTAACATCCAACAGAAAAGTAAAATACATTCTTACAATAATCAAAATCAAGCAAAAGTCCAATTTAAGCATCTTACAAATAAAAAAAATCTTTAGATTTATTATTAAGACCCCTAGATGTCAGTATAACTCCCAGAATAGGAAATAGGTCTCTCACCTGAATAATAAAACCCAGCGTTTATTCGGTAATGACTATTTGCTGTTATAACCTAACATTTAAACACTATTAAAATACATTCAGTCTTCTATTACAAAGAAAGTAACTAAAGCACTAAAGCTGTTCTTGCAAGAGGGACTAACAAAACCAACCTACCCAGTTCTTTCATCTTGTCCCATATCATATGGGCTAGTTCTGTTCTTTCAGGTGACAATACCTCTGGTAAAAGAGCACCACAACTTCGCAACAAAAGCAAGGTCTGATTACTCCCTGGACACCCTGCAAGTGGAACACAACCACAGATTTCTTTATAAATAATTATGCATTTAATATTAGAAAACAGATTCGAGACTGACCCACTGAAATATTTAAGCATTTTGTATAGAACAGAATCTTCTCCAAGACTGAAGATTTTTACTGAACAGGATACCCAAATGATTAAACAATAACACTATTATGCGCTATCATGAAAAAGTTTCACGATAAAACATGCCATTTAGAACAATAACGAGCTCAGCTGAGCAGAAATTTTAAAAAGTACAACGCAAAATACTAAACTCAGATGATCCAGTACTTTAAATTTCCCAATCCAAGATCCATAGATCATTTCATCCTAAAGGGACACAACTTTCTGGTAAATTTCTAAAATGGCAAAATACTTCATACCAATTCCATACTATTCCAAAACTGGTATTCAGAGACATTCCACATGTATATTTCCATTTCTACTTCTGCCCGTGCTCAATATAAAATAAATGAGAKAATTTACATCTAGAGAATAGTGAAGGAAACCGTAAGAATGTCTACCTTCTCTGACTTCTGCATTAGCCCCAGAATGTCAAAAAAGTAACTATAAACTCATCTGTCTGTCTTGGACTTCACTACTACCCCTACTCCTGAGGCAAAGTAAGGAAGAGCTACAGAATCTATCACAGATTACCCAACAAGCTGGAGACATAAAATTTTTTTCAATCACATCTTGATATGCAAAACCAGCAATTTCTAATAAAAAGGAGAGTTTCTTTAGAAAGCAGCATACTCTAAAGGAAAAAAAAAAGCAAAAAAATGTTGTCTATTCCTTTCCTATCACAGAGAAAAGCATACTTCAGAAGTAATTTAATCTAAGAAGGAGCAAGATAAATGTTCACATATAACATAAATGATAGAAAAACCTTACAGATTTTTTTCATCTCAGACTTGAAAGATTCAGACTTCCAAAATGACTTGAAGTCTAAAGCATCACTAATGCTTTGTAAGTTACTTCCAAATCATCATGCCAACACTCCAAAGTCGTGTACAGCCCAGCATATAGGCAGAAGCTGTTGCCAGTAAAGGTATCTCCAGCTGCTGCTGATCACTGTAAGTGTAATTTTTAATTATACAGAGCTGTAGAAACAGCTATACAGTTATAAAATAGTGGCAAAATAAAGTAAAAAAACGCAACAGCAGAAAGCTATATACCGTCTAGAATTAGATCGTCAGGACCGAAAAGGACCAGCAAATCTAGGATACCACATAACTACTGTAACTATGTTTCAAGAGCGCAATCTACAGCAGAAAAGTTATTTATACAGAGTAAACTCATCTGRGAAGAAACACAGGCAGTAGTGGGGAAAAAAATAAGCAATAATGAGAAAAGAAGAGAAATAAGTTAAAACATTGAGAGGGGGCAGGTACACATTGCAAATGGGGGTTTGAACTTCTGAAGACACAATGGAGTGGTGAGATAAGCCATACTTGACTAACTCTTAAATCCCTGCACATAATTAGTTCATACAATAAAAACGCCAACACATCTCCAGTTTCACAATGCCAGTGTCATACCAGTGACTGAGTACCTTGAAAGGCAAAAGAAACACGAAAAGGTTTGGCAGTATGAGTATGGAAAGATGCAGGACTAGAGATCTACAGCAAGCACCTTCTTGGGGCATTTTTCATGTTGTAATTAGAAATGGAAAAACAATACAAACACAGGCAAATCTTTTTAAGAAATCAACAGTAACTAACCTCCCACATTTTTGCTAAATTAGTTTTCAACATTATTAATAAAAAAAGGACTGAATATTTCATATGGAAATATTTGTCATTTATTTTATAGCATCCTATTTAAATCTCTTGTGAAGTTCTACTTTTTTTTTTTAAATATACTTACATAGCCAGAGGAAACCACTATAAGCAACTAATCTTTTTGTTAATATGACTTCCTAAAAACTGTGTAACTAATCAAAGATCATGAAGAACTGTGATTTGAAGATAAGTTTAGAGACACAAAATTCTTGCCAACCCACACTCACAAATTACAAGTTTATACCTGAAAAAGACAAAGCAGTCAGAATCAGAAAGGATATCACAAGCAAAAAGAAAAAACTAAGTTGTTCAACAGAAAGAGAGCATGCATTGAAGACTCAGCTTTTAAACAGTCAACTGCAAAACTTCTAAAAGCACCATCCCAGGTATTCAAGCCATTAACAGTCCAGAGCAGTACATAGCAAAGTTTAAAACTAAAACAAAACAATACATGCTGTCATTGACAAATATTGGCAGTAGTACTTAGTGAGTATATGTAGCAAATATCTCCATTGACTCATCCTAACTGGTACCAAACCTCATCAGTTGTGTTACCTGGTTTGCAAAATATTAATATAGTCTGGCAATTTTTAGCTGAAGGGGTGTTGAATCTGTCAGAATGAACAATGCCTTAGCTGTTTATTTTTGTTTTATTCAAAAAAATAAAGCTTTCTTGTCCTGAATAACCACAGCTACCTGGGAATGCGGGAACTTGGGGATCACCTCCACACTTCCCTGTGTAGTTCCATTCTAAAACAAATAACCACTTAAGGACAGCATGGTTTATTACAGACATTTTAAAAATATACTGTGTAAAACAGACAGATATGATCCCTGTTCAGAGTGCAAAATACAGTTATATGAGGAAGGTGTAACATTACCAGATTAAAAATCCACAATAAGCAAGGCAATATGATAAGATTTCTTAAACATACACTGAGTTTTTACAAGACTTATAAATTCCCAAAGATAAAAAACCTGGAAAAGCAAACGTGCATTCAAAGCAAAATAATGTCTCTAAGGCATTTAAAGTCTGTTCATCAACATATGCAGCAGATTAAACACCACTCAAAGACAAAATATAAATCAGAATGCTTTCAATTAATTTCCTTGGTTTGATGAATCATTATATTGCAGCTTTAAATTTAGCTTTTATTTTGTTTTAATTGGAAGCAACTTACCTGTTTTGCATATTTCATTGAAGATTTTTAGTAGAAGGGCTTTAGGGATGCGGCCAGTTTTTCTGACAGAGTTATCCAGTTTATTTAATGCCCAGTCAAACTGCCAGGTCCTTCTGGTTTGAATGTCTGAAATTGGTTCTTCTTTAACACTTCCCTCCTGTTGAGGTGCAACTGTAAGGAACCTTATTTGGTACATAATGTTTCTGCTTAAATAAAAACAAACAAAAAAAGAGATTACACTTCTGTGAATCATTTTGCAACTATACTAGTCACACAATGTCAAAAAGATAATGCACTTCTTGCTGATGAACAGGTTTTCAAAAACATTCCATATTGATACAAACAAACAAATACAGGTGATTCATTTCAGTGTCCTTCTACTTAAAAAGATACAGTAATGTGTATTTTCTCACAGTGACAACTGTTTCTCTGAGATTTTCAGTTGGATTCACCTCATGAGTTAAATGGTTCAAATACTATTCCCACAAAAATAAAAATTTTGAAGTCATCCAAGTGCTATAGAAGTCTGTTGTCCCATTACGGCTTCTCACAAAAGCTCTCACATGCTTTTGAAAAATCACTCCAAGCAGTCACAGACATCTCTTCCAGAACACAGCAAATCATACCTTTCTTTTCAATTAAAACACACAAGAACTAATGCAGAGGCCAGGGTTTTAGACAACAATGGCTTAAAGGACAAGGGGATCATTCCCCATTCTGCAGAATTTACATTAACGAGCATGAAGCAGCCATCCTGTGATGTAAACCAAACATCAACACTGGATTTGTTTAAATATTTATTTTCTCAAAATAAAGTATGACAACAACAAGAAACATAATGAGAAAGTGTTCTTATTTCCAGCAAAACAGTAAGAGCTTGCCAATTTTTTTTTTTTTTTTTAAAAAGTGCAAGCTGATGTACATAAGAATAAGTAAATAGTATTTGTGCCATAGCAGAATTGTGAACAGCCTGTGCAGGTAAAATTATCATTACACACCAGCATTTTTGGAAGTCTGTTCTCAATTGTCTGTACAACTGCATAAAAGAAACCAGACTATCCTCCTCCAGAATCCTATACAAAGAAAGTAATACATGCTGGACGACAAAAAGAAGATTCAGCAACTTCTGAAATTGCCCTCCCTCATCTCTGGCTCTCTAGACAGCTCTTCAGCTAGATTTTTGTAAGGTCTCCAAACCAGTTTAAAAAAGAACTAGCTGTTGTACTCCCTGCTGTTACAGATGCTCCAGGAGTCCTACGCAGTAATGGCTGCACAGTTTGTTGAAACAGCAGCCTAGAAGTGAGGAGTGCTGGCAGTCTCTACAAAACGATTTCCCACACCTGGACCTTTTTCACAGGTATATCTGCTGGTTGGTTTCTCACCAACTGGTCCTAGTTTAAGGCCCTAGGAAAGGAAGTCCCATGGAGGAGAAAAAGCTTGCTGGCAATTCAGTGTTTCGGCAGCACTGGCAGCAAGCTGCTAAATGGCGGAAAAATCATTAGTGGGGTGCATATCAGTGTGGTGGAAAAAAGAGACTGGTGGTCTACCATCTGGTTGCCTCTTGTGAGTAGGAAGTAGCCCAAAGACCACCTTTTTCATTGCTGTTTGAAATCCTGATTTGATAACCAAGCAGGCTGTAAGTTCTAGGAGTAAAATCGTTTAAATAAAACCAGCCTGAAGCAGAATGTCTTTCCTAATGGAGCTGTGAAAACAGTTTAGTAGAAGATGTTTGATTTTTGAAGGCATTAAAAAAAAAATCCTTTAGTAATGAGGAACATCACTACCATTTGGCATTATCTTTTTCAAGCAGGCAAATTTTATACTGCCCAATCTCCTCGAGTTTCCCCCTGAAGAGTTTTCCAGAGGCCAGCAAATTATCTGCATTTAATTTGACTAGGGAAAGGACAAGGAAGAAAGAACTGGAGAAGGGAAAAAAGACTGCCAAGAAAGGAGATATCCCCTCCTTCAGTCTCAGTTATACCTCCCTCTAGATGCAAGTTCTCACTGATTCCTTTGGGCTAGCTCTCATTTTATTCAGATCCCTCTGTGAGCTTATTTAATTCACTAACCTGGCAAAATAGCAATTCAGCCACTTCTACAAAAAAACAATTACTGTTCCATCAGGTTAGAGTGGAAACAGCTCACTATGTCCAAAAAACACCAGAATGAACCAGAAAAAAGAAATGGAGTAGGAATAGGTGGCTAAAATCAGAGGAACGAGGACAAAAGAGAAGAAACTGAAACACCACTTTTGGTGGTAAGCAGCTCGTCAGATTAACGCTATCAAGCTTTTTTTTTTTGTTGCTAGTAATGCCATCTCTCACTAGAAGTATTTCCAAGGGTGTAATTTTCCCTGATTCTTTCCTTCCTTCCTTCTCCTCTTCTTCTACCTCATCATCTAACCAGAGACAGGGTACTTTCCCTAAAACAGAAATCATTAGACTAATTAGAGTAAAATCCAGTAGTACAAGGTAGGAATAACAGTAAGATACTAAATCTTAAGTCCTCTTGTGTGTAACAACCAAATGAGATGTCTACAACTTAGATAAACTCTTTAATAACACATAAATAGCAATACTCAACTACGAGCTATCCACTGGATAGCTATAAGAATAAAACTGTAATGATTGCAAGTTCTTTATCCACTTTTTCTTAAAGATATAGATAAAAAGAAAATGGTAGCATCCACACTCATATACCCATTAAAAAAGCTACTTGAAAGCTTTTCAGAATACTTCAAGTCAGGTTGGAAAAAATGCTTTGGAAGCAAGCAGCAACACAGGACTTACTGTCTTTGTAACACAGAAATTTATACTTTGATTTCTATCAACAATCAAAGCACAAGTGGACGAAACTCCTATGCTTCAGATTAAAATTGAAATGTCTTTTTCTATAAAAATCTGTTACTGTTTTATAGTATTTTGCAAATTGTTGAATTATATCTTAGCCACATAGCACACTTGTAACCATAAACTAATTGATATCTACAACTCTTAAGTCCTGCACTGTTTTAAGAAAGCCATCTTTGTAAGATTCTCCACGTGTCAAATGTCACAAACATTTTAAAGCACTTGCACAGCTCCATCAGGTTAAGTAGGAAGATAGAAACAGTATGTGCATGCTCAAAATATGCTGGTTTACAGCATGAGAAGACTCTAAAGTTTCATTTGTTACTGAACTCTCCCTGCTTAGCATTTAGCATCATGCTGTTTATAACATAAGTTTAGAATATTATTCTATATCAATTGCTACAGTTGCACACTGTAAAATATTATACTCTTATATGAAGTGTTATTTTTATACACTAATTTAACCTTCTGAAAGATCAGCAGAATTGGGCATTTCTGTTTACACACACCCTGCCCCCAGATATTATCAAATATGGTACTGGTGTTTCTGTTAATTTATACTGATTAAAGACATTTTAAGGAATGGCAGTATTGGAGTCTGAGTTTCAGTTTTAGACAGACAGGGGAAAACAGTATGAGAGTATAAAACAACCTGAGGAACTCTTAAACTTCCACTGGCATCCACCTAAATTACCATTATCAATCTGAAATATAATGTCTAGCATAAGACTCAGATGTACCTTATCAYCTGTAGGCTTTCAGCATTTGAATAAATTACACTTTTAGCATGATTTAAGGCACTGTGTAATGCTAAGCCAATCCCATAGTAAGAATCTGTTAAAAATAACTGTGGCTTCAAAAGCTGGATGAAGCTGCAGGCATCTACGATCTTGAATTTGGTTCTTAACACTACAAATCAACTTAGAACACAAAACTTAGGAGAAAAAGAAAAAAAAAAATGCTAAGAGCTCACTATTCTAAAAGATGAAAGATTGAGCTTCCAAAAAAATGCAAACTGAACAAATTAAGGGACACAGTATCAGGTTTGATTTCAGGCAATCAAGTGAAGGTCAGAAGAATGCAGTAGACGACATACTTACTGAAAATTGATACTAATGGCACAGCCTCCCCATGAAACAGAAAAAGAAGCTAACAAAATGAAGCAGTTATCTATGCATCAGGAATCTTCAACAACCTTGTGCGATTCTTCTTTAATTTTTAGAAGTTGAGAAAGAATATACGATTAAGGGGAATAAAAAAAAAAGAAAGGATAAAAATCAAGAAGGTTATGTTAACCATTTCAGTCAGGAACTCAGATAAAAAGGCAGCAAGAAAGGCTTCTAAATATAAGAAAGATGATTTTAGAAAATACACATACCTCTTAAAATGGAAAAAAATTACAGATCATACACTGTTTAGCTTTCAAAAAATTGCAACCATACTATGTAAATTTTAACCATTTTACCATGACTAAATTTTAACAAGGAGATGGGAGTGTAGGTGAGAATAGGGAAGAATGAGCTAAGTAATTTCCGGAAACATTAATATATGTTATATTTAAGACACATTAATGGACCTTAGTCAATCTCCAGTCCTTTGGAATTACCTTCAAAAATTTATGAAAGTTTTGGGAAAAATAATCAATAAAAAATACAGGTTGATGTACGGGCTTTTGGCACCATGTTACCCGACAATCTCATAAGCAAAACAAGGAGATACAATGTACTGTCAGTTACAAAAATATGGGTTCAGTAGCTGTTTAAAAAAAAAAAATAAAAAAAACCAATGCATAAAATTAAAATGTGCTGATCAGTGTTTGTTGCAAAATTGGGAATATATTTTCTGGGATTCTAAATTAAGCTATCTCCTGACCCAACTGGGAAAAGACTGGCACGACCCATGTCCACCCAATAATTTCATTAACAATTTGGATGACAGAAGAGTTAACAAACTTATAAAATTTGTAGACACCATAATGGTGGCAAACTCTTAGGAGAGCCTTAGACTTCAGAGTCCTCTTGATTACTTGATGTAATGGTCTGAAATCAACAAAAAGGAAATTCAATACAGACCAAAGGAAGTTGTACGTTTTGGACAAAAAACAAATGCAGAAACGTAAGGTGGTGTACAATTGGCTGAAAAAGTACTGAAAATGMGCCACGGCTAAACATGAAACATCACGCAGCAAAAAAGAAAACTTCAATTCTTCAACTCCTAACAGAAACAACATAGATAAAATACAGAGTGAATTATTTTGCTTGTCATGGTGTGTTTATTCACAAAAAAACAAGTTTAAAAGACTCAAAAGACTCATCTATCCCATCCCACTCTCCAAGTAGAGAAGCAACTGTACCTAATCCATCAGACATCACACTGGTAATATTAATTGCTGCAATATTAATTGTAATGAAATAGCAGAACAGGACACTTCGACAGTCAAATTTTCTCATTTGGAAGCTTATAAAGTAAATTAGGATGGGGGGGGAATCTATCACGCATGACCTTGGCATTTCTGATCCTGCCTTGGTGCTAGATGTTAGATTATATAGTCTTACGATGTAACCATACTTTTTCAACTATTTTAATTAACTTTGTTCAGAATTAAATGCTATGCTAGACAGCAAAATGCATGACACTTCTCCAAGGGCTGCAATGAGTGCCCAGCATTTACTTTCATCAATTACCTCTAAACAGCATTTTAAGATTTTCTCCATGTGAAACATTATATTTGCAAGCACATGAAGCTGCACAATAAACTTCAGATCTGTTTGAATCAGCAATCTGATTCTTCCCCAACATGTGTAATTTCTCTTTACTACGCTTCAGAACTGTTTCTTTGTACCTAGCCAAAGAAGCTCAAAAAGATACATTAAGCCCTATAAAGTGATATCTCTCCTACTCCCACGATTACAAGATTAGAAGTAGCCTTCCGCTATTTGAGCCTTTACATAATTGTACCTTTACACCATTTTCAGCTTCGTCTCTACAACTGTGAGAATTGAAACTGTAGACCTTGCCTACACAAGAAAGGTTAACCAATTATACATTCGTAATCCCAACACACAACCACCCGCTATTTAGCAGTAACTTTTCACCTCCAATTTAGCTTACAACATTTGGAAAGTAGTTGAAGATAAACTAATAAAAAAAACTTACGCAGAGATGAAACGTGCATGAGGAAATTTATACCAAGTCAACTAGTAAAATTCTTCTATGTTTGCAAGGGTCTAGTGAGAATCTCAGTACCGTACTAATGTACTTACAGGTTTTCCATATTTCTAGAGCAGACTAAAGGCAGTGCCTTCAATTTCCTAAAGGAACACATCTTGCACACCAGCCTGAGTAAAAAATGTCCCATCTTTCCCAGAACTCAAAACCTAAGTGGTTCCAGTGCTCTCCCTGGCAGCAACAGAAAGTTTACTTTCTGTAAAGCTTGACCAATTCCAAACATTCAAAAAAAGAATTACAAAGCCACCATATGGATATTTGCCTCCCTTTATCAGAGCCACAATAAGGTAATTGCTATGCTTTTTCTAAGAAAAGTACTGAATATTTTGTTCTTTCTAAACTAAATAGGTGAAAGGTGTATGAAATAGTTTTCAAAATACAAGCCGTGCTCCAAGTAGAATAATGGTAAAAGAGTTAAAATTCATTACTGCACATAAAAGCACTAACATTAGTTAAATTTACTAAATATAAGACTAAATATACCACCTGAGATCCCAACATGATTCACATGACTGCTAAACAGTATTTCCCCTGACTTCGCTATGGTCACCTACAAAAAAGGCCACAATGTTCAGGCCACTGTATCTTGCTTCAATGAGATACAGTAGGATCCTACAAGAGAAAAATTTTATGTTTTTTCATGTAGACTGAGAAACCTCAACTTTCTTGGAGAATATCTAAAAACTTTGCCTAAGTGATTCGCAAGAAGCAAAGCAGAAAAACTTTGCTTTGTGCTATTTCTTAGGAAGCCTCTAGACATTTTATGTCTGTCAGTAAAACATACAACTACAACAGCGCAGCTTGTGAAACTTTACTACGACAGGGCATTGCTTCAGTACTACCAAAAGCAAGTCTACCGAATGCCTCCTCTGCATTTAAAGACCATTAATTCTATCATTTTGCTAATGTAAAGTAATTAAGCATTCAATTCTACCTTTTTGTCCACTGGTGATGGATTGCTGAGTATGATAGTGAATAGCCAAAAGCAACTTGTCTGCAGCTAATTTGAAAAAAAGTACCACGCATTGAACCATGAATCATTTGGGTTTTTAACTTATGGCTTACCCAAAGCTCCAATCAAATCCCCCCAGATCTGAAACAAAATTCYTGAAAAGGGTATTCTCCCTCCCATCTCACCAACATGCTTTAATGTTGTACACACACACCACAACGTACCAAAAGTCAACAGTCTTTACAAGAACAACTTGAAAAGCCATTGCACATGGTACTCTCTTGCCAACTTCCTCAGCAATCACTCCTCTGAATAGAACACAGATCTTGCAAAAAGCAGAAAGTTTCGCTACAGCACAATTCGCTGTTTGGGGAGATGCTCTTTGCTCCACAGTCCCAAAAACTGACATTTAAACCCACAGATGAGAATCTCAACCTGAGGAAGTGACAGCAAGGCCAAAGATGCCTTGCGAGACTTGCATGTAGAGATTCCACTTGATTTTCCTCCTCAGCTATACTTTTATGATCTATGCCTTAGAAGCCTAATTGTTCTCCTCTGCTCTGAGGACAGATAGGGTGTCGACTTCAGTTGAGACTGAGTATCCTAGCCCTCGGCACATCTAAAAGTGCAGTTCAGCAACACAGCTGCATTGATCTAATATCACACAGGCATCACGCAGGGTTCCCTTTTCTCCTTTTGCCCGTGGTCCCACCTTTCTAGAGTTCATCAGATTCTTAACTGATCAAAAAAAAAAATCTGTCTATCTGTCAGAAAACTTTTTCCTTGCAGTCTAGCAAGTGAAATCAGCCCAGTAATAGGTCCAAGGAGCACCCTGATTTAGAGCAGGACAAGCTGGCCAGCAATGGGAGGGTGGTCAGTGTGGGCAGAATGGAGCCAATACCCTTCCTCTCAACACTAACTTTCCCACAGCAGCAAGCTGTAACATCAAACCATAAGATAATCACCTAGAGTACGTAGAACAAAGTCCCCAAAAGATATTCTGATGTTAATTCAAAATATACTCTGAACACCCATTGATTGAGAGGTTTGTTACAGCATTCTTGACAKTCAGCTACTAGCAGCAAATTTAAGCATGTCTTCGCTTAGTGAAGCTTCTATGAACAAAGTTCCAGTAAATAATTTGTACCATATAAATCAGCACAATGCTAAAGTTTGTTGTTGTAGATCTGAAGTTTGTTGTATTGGTCTGTCATTGCTTATTTATCTTGTTATAATTCCATCGCATGAGAGTGATGACATACAGCTCAGTATATTTCATGCTAGAAGTAGTTAAGTGAAATAGCAAATTTGCCTTAGATCTGATCTGACTTGCTATGAAATGCTTCTCAACCATCCAATGCAATCGGATATCCATCTACTGTCCTAACCCATTTTCAGAAGTTTAGATTAAAAATCAGAGCAATACGATGCTTTGATAAAATCTCTGCTTGAATGTGAATGGTTGCTGTTTCACATCTCTAAAGAAGTTAACAGCTTTGCAACTTTTCTGTAACCATTATTGTAATGAAAGTCTCAAACCTGCCTCTGAACTGACTTTATTATGTTCAATGCTAAAGCGACCATGCCAAGCACATGTAAACATATAGTCATTCACCCAGTTCTCTTGCGAAATGCTGGATTATTCCTTGTTATTTATTTACTCTTGAAACTGTGGGGGGTTTTCTCCACTATTCAATTAGAACTTTATCAATATTCTCTGGAATTTACTGCAGCGGACCGCATTTCACTCTCAAAATACCATCTCGAGACCTGAACAGCGAGTATAGCAAGTCTAAACGTTGTCCATATGTTATTCTTGTTCTTCAAAAGAAGTCCATTTCTAGAAATTAAGGCTTAAGTAGGAAACAACCAACAATGAATAGTTACTTAAGGTAAAAAATGAAATGCAATTATATGCTTATATGTGCAATTTCAGTTCATAAATGTTACCTTTGCTTTACACTTTGGTCCTAGATTATCACTTGTGCACTAGGATGCCTAAACCCATATAGTAAAGTGACAGTATGACAAAGATTTTAGATGAAAAATTATCTTAGGAATGAAATTACTGGACAGAAACAATGCACAAATTTAGGTGTGCTGCTCAGTCTTACTCCAATGTAAGTCACAGCTTAGATTGAAACCTAAAAGCTATGATATAAATACCGCTGCTGTCTCCTGTGAATATGTGCTCTACCAAGCACCTTTCTCACATAGTTAACTAAATCTAGCCTGAGAATTAAAAAGTTTTCAGCATGATCACTAAACTATCCCACATATGACCCCATTTATATTTGAAAATATAGAAGAATAAAATCTGGTGCAAGAAAAAAG
>JAYKAV010000411.1:1274479-1303761 GCA_035582835.1 Phoebastria nigripes | reverse complement strand
GGGGGTGGGGGGTGGGTGGAGGGGAAACAACCAAAAAATCAAAACCCAGCCAAATTATCATCACATAAAGCACTTTTCAAGTTCTTTCCAGAAATGCAGTTCTAGAAAAAAAACGCTGTTAGTCCTTCATCAAGTCATACATGAATTTCGGTGAATATTACTTCTTGCAACAAACTAATTTAGGAAATTAAGCTTCCAGTTGAGGAAAACAAAAATCAGCTTAATTACCACAAAGTAGAAAAGTTTATTCATGATTTGCAACTAATTAAACATGTGATTCTGTTGCCAGCAGAAGTCTTCCCAGYTCCTGGTCCTTCCTGCACACAGGTCTACTCCATCCTTCACACCAACTTTAGCATTTAACAATCTGTCACACTTCAACCACTAAAACGAGCAGAAAACTAGATTCTTTTTTAGCCAAGATTTCGGTCAGGCTACCAAATAAAATCAGATCACAATAGGTTTGATAAGCACTAAAACTAGCGCAGGTAGTAACAACTTCCTTATTCTGATGGTGAGACTTCCCTCTAGGAGTTCTCTATTGCTGACTCATCTGTTCCCATCCCTTCTCCTGAACTTACCAAGTCCTCTGCTGAACATATTTATCTATCTAGAATGGCAGACAACTGTTCTGGTTTTCCACCAGGCATTATGTTACATTGACTTAGAGGGACTACCAGAGCTATAAGGAGGCACAAGCCCCTTCCCACCCACCTGCACTGGATCCTCACTAGGTTTTGCAAACGCTGGAAGAAACAAAGCAAACATTCATATCCTTGGAGGAAACTGATCTAAACTTCTATTTAGTTAGGCATTTATATTTACAAATTATTTAAATTATTTTAATTGTTTAATTTTATACAAATTTTTAGTTAACAACTGCAATTATAATCACAGCAAGTCATTTAACATTAATGAAAGCTAAGCATCTCAACCCATTCCCAACTCCCTGTTTTAAGACTTAGAAACTGGAAATGGTGGAAACCAAAAATCTAACCCCATCCAGGCTCAGAATTCATAAACAAACCTTTCTTTCCTTCACAGGCACTTTGAGAACTTTTTGACAATGAAGTAACCCCTAATGTTAAAAAAAGTTTGCACAAATCTTCATGTAGTTGTAACAGCATACTCGCTACATGAAATACAAAAAAAAAAAAAACACACCACCAAACTCTTTGACATAGATATCATCTGTACAAAGTGCTTCCTTCTCAGTACAGGTAATTAAGGAAAAAGTTATAGAAACAACTAGCTTGCCTATATAACAGAATGCTAACATCATCCTTGTGATTTATTAAAAAAAAGAATGCATGCAAAAAACCCTGAATTATCATATGTTTCCTACAAACACGTATTCTGACATGTTGGTTCATGTGTTCAGGGCTGAGCCTTTTGCACGTCTACATCCGAGAGGTATGTGCTCAAGACCAAAAACATCCCGAACGTGGAGCTGCAGTGCACCACCACTAGAGAGAAAGCTTAGCTCTCCCAAAACCAACTTAAAAAAAAAAAAACCCAAAACATATTCCTGTTAAGGCAGGGTTGTGTCTCCAAACTTCCTGCAGGGCACCAACCACATATTAGTGTGGTCAAAACAGCGACAGGCACGCACACAGGCGGGCTGAGTTTTCCATCCTACCTGCGTGACGGAAGAGAGGGAACCATAGCAAAGGAATTAAAATATTCCTCCTGACAACAGACACAGCGGAGTCTGACAGGCACCGTGAAGAAGCCCAGATTCCAACTGCGGTTACCCACAGTCAATCGCTGCTTATCTCCGCCTGGTCTCTCCCCTCCGCCTCGACTCCTCCTCCGCACCCTTCGTCCCACGACAGCAGTATCTCCCGCAGGACACTGCCCTTTGCTCTTCACAGAGAGGGGCGCGCTCTGCTTTCGTCCCAGCCCAGCGAGACACCGCTGCGGAGCGGCGCKGCGGGAAGAGCGGTCCGCCCTCGCCGACCCAGCCGGAGGGAAGCGGGGCTCCCCCGCGGCCTTTGACCCTGAGCTAACCCTGCCGCGCACACGCGGCGAGAGGCCGGGCCGGGCCGCGGGGCTCCCGCCGGCAGCCCCGGGGGGCGGCGCAGAAGAGGCCAACGGGCGAGGCGGCGCAGCCGGCGGTGCCCTTGGCCACGAGGACCGCCGCCTCAGCCGGCCCCGCCGCGCTCCGCCGCCGCCGCCTCAGCGGCCTGCCGGCCCACCGGCGAGCGCCGGGCAGCCCCGCGGCGCAGGGTCTCACCTGGCGGGGGCCGGCGGGCGGGCGGTGGCAGCGGCGGGCGGGCGGAGGAGGGGCAGGAGGCGCGGGCAGAGCGCCCGCAGGCGCCCGGCAGAGCTCAACAGCGCAGCCATAACCGCCGCGCGCGCCGGACGCGGAGGAGCACGTGAGCCGGGCGCCKCCCTACTGCGCACGCGCGCCAGGGGTCGAGGGGGCGGTAGGCGTCGGCGCTCCGCCTCTGCCGGCCCACGTGACGGGAGGAACCATTCCCCGCAGGGGGGTCCGCYGGCCCCGCTCTCGGAATGGGCCGGCTCAGGCACCGGCGCGCTTCCAATTCCACCCCGTGCCACTGATGGGAGATTCCACGCAAGGTCGGCGGCGCAGCCCCAACCCCGGGTTGGGTCGATCGGCAACCAACCCGGAGTTGCTCCGGCGGAAAGCGGCCGGGAGGGTGCCCTTAGCTGCCAGGGGGAAAAAGCGTGGCCTCGGCGCGTCTCGCCGCGCTCCTGGAGGCGGAAGGGAGCGCAGGGAAGCACGGGCTTTCCCGGCCGGCTCTCCCGGGAGATGGGCACCGCTTTACGCCCCCTCCGCGCAATTCCGCGATAGGTGTCGGCTGGCCCGGGAGGGTCTCGCGGGTGGGTGGCACCTGCTCGTCTTTGCCTGCGGAAGGAAGTCACGTGGGCGATGGGGCGCGGGCGTTGCTTGTAGTCCGCGCGCCGGCGGGGCGGAGCTCGGCGGGCCGTTGGCAGCCGTTGCGGGCGGCGAAGGGAGGGGCGGTCCGTGCCTGTGGGGGCTGGCGGTGCCCTGGAGCCCGGCGGTGGCTGTCCGCAGGGAGAGGAAGGCGGTTCCCGGCGGCTCCCGCTCGCTCAGGTTTCGAGGCGGGACGGAGCTGCCGCTCGCTGTCTGTGGGTTATTTCAGACAGCCCTAAAAACGCGGCAGGTGGCGTGCACACGCGAAAAAGATCTCTCAGCCGGTTCTTGTCGGCAATACGAAAAACTCCGTCTTGACCGTGCTGCTGGTTGATGTGTGCGTCTTGCTCTRAGAGCAACACTTGCATAGTTGGGGTGGGCAGGCGGTCCGCCTTTGCAGGGCTACAGGRGCCTCTGAAATGTCGTCGTCCCCGACTTCCCTCCCTTCTGGGAACAAAATGGGAGTGAGGGGCAGAGGGAAGAACCTTAATCAAAAACTTATAAACTGTAAATCTCTACCTGAGTGTGTTTATATTTTCTAGGATGCCATCTGCATGGATGTTGCATTTTGGCATGCAAGTTAAAGCTGGTTCCTGCGACATAACGCTGAATTAGATAGGTACTTACAAGTTAAGTGCATGTTTTCATACAAAAAAAATGTAATTATTTTTGCCATAGATGGCAAATAATTGCTCCAGGGGGCAGATTGTTCATCAAAAGAGATGAGATTGATTTTTATCGAATCAATTACCATCAACCATTTCCAATTACACATTAGTTGGTAAGACTTGTAAAGTCTCCTCATCAAGATGCGAAGGGCCCAGTTTTTGAAAGTTAAGAACACCCACTTTTGCTGTTCATAAAAAAGTCCTGGATGCTCAAGACTTTTCATAGTCAAGCCATGAGGCATGAGTTACAGCTAGTAAGACCATATTTGTAATGTTACTGGTTATCATGGCTTCTGCTGTATCACAGTGTTACGGTATTTTGCAGAATAGAGAGTTCAGTCTTATTAAGGAAAACCAAGATGAATTTTTTAACCCAAGTACAGACCTAGTAGCATTCATGCTAATTATTAGGCTGGCTTAGGTATGTGCTTACCAAACTTGATCATGGAGTAGAGCCCCTGGGAGCTCACTCTAAAGACACAATACAAAAATGTCTACAATGCTTACAATAGGGACCAGGAATGATAAAGCAAATGACTGGAAAAGTAAAGGAAAATAACGAGATGACATTGGTCAGCATAATAAATAGTAGGTTCTTGTTGCTGAGACTTCACTGCTACTGAATCAGTAAAGAACAGTTTTAAGAAGTGTTTTGGAGGAGAACAATGGGATAGATGGTGACCAGGAATTCCTCCAAAGGACAAAGAAAATGCAAAGGTGTTTGAAAATCTAGTAAGTAGATAAAGGGATCTGAAATGATGGGTTGCTCAGAGAGGGGTTGTCTTTTCACTACCGAGTGAGGAGTYGTAGATACGATTCTGTAAAAACAGCTATTTGATGTGAAAAGGAAAGGAGGTCCCAAGGAATTAATTCAAAATGTGATATACCTGAAGCAGTAGACTTAGGAGATTATATTTGCTGAAGTTCTCTGAGTGGATGTGGGGGTCTAGATCACGTTTATCAAGATCTGTAAAAGAAAAAATTTTTAATCGGTAAATTGAGACATAATGTTTAGAGTCTAGGTGAGAGTTTTAGTTCTCTGGTTGCAGAAAACAAGTTGTGTATTAGGTATGTTATTCATGGAGAAAAATTACTACTGCTCATATCCGAGAATCTAGAGAAAGTACTGGTATGGTAGTGTCACCAGTGGTAGTTGAGAAACAGGAGTTACTAGGTGAAGAGTGAAAGTTTTATTTTAGCCATGCCATGCTTGAGTTGATGAGTTGTACACAAGATGTGAATGAGGCACCGGGATTTCAGTAGGGACAAAAAGCTTGAACTAGATCAGTGGGTCCTCAGCATAGTAGCTATGCTATATTTGTAGAAAAGATTATCTAGAGATAAAGGATACAGATCCAGAGATACGGAAAAGGCCAAAGGCATAAACGTACCCAAAGAGGGGAATGAAGATACTCATCCAAGTAGGAGGATTGCAAAAGATGCGCTAGGGAAAGGAAGGAGTTGTAGAAGCCACAGAAGGAAAAGCTGTGGTCAGCTGCATAAGGGACAAGTGAAAAATCCGATGTGAATGAGTCCAGGCTGAGAGATGGGAAGGAAAGACGTGTGGCAGGCAAGGGACCAGGAAGAGGAAGCAGTCTAAGGAAGCATGGTTTGTTGGTCTTGCAACCAAAAGAAAGAATTAACAGAAAGCTCCAGACAAGCAAAAGAAGTCCTCTGCTGACCTCCTGTTTTTTCGTCTCTCTAAACAGGCCACATCCTCCAAGATTCTTGGCTGGATTCGCTCTGCCCAGGCAATTTATTCCCATCATTAATAATTCCCAGGAGTCTATCCCCAGGGATAATAATTAAGCAGTGCCCTGTTATGTTCCTGGGCCCTGGAGCTGTGTCTCTAGTATTGAATTCCTATTCTCTACAACAGTTTCAGCCTATGCCAGACAATTGCCTGGCATAGTTTGAGGAATTAGCATCACACAGCTTGGGGGTGTTGCCAGTAGGCAGTTTGGCGATGGCCATGCTGTGCTGGAGGGTGGGAGGATTTAAAAGTAAGGGCTCTGGCCAAACTTTTCCAGTCGTCTTGAAGGCCATAGAATGGTAGTGGTTATTTAAGGTAATAGATGGGCATGGCCTACATGCATACTACCTCTACTGCAACTTGTAAGTTCTGATAAGGTTTCTGCTAATTTCATAGAGAGTTTATCATAAACCCTTCTTAATAATTTTTAAAACTTAATTGAAGTGTGACATGGAAATTTCCAAAGCAAGAGTTAAAATAACATGCAGTAATTAGAACTTTCTTCACTTACTCTCCCATCTTTCAAATAAAACCCCATATGTACAAAACAGCTAAAAAAAGTAGTTTATGCCACAGTTGGCTTTGGAAAATCTGGAAATCCAAAGTTAAAATTACGCTAAATAAATGCATCCCCAGAATCTGAGCAGTAAAAACTTTTGGAGTGAATGATCCAAGTTGTGTCAAAATGCCTTTGCAACAGTGGAGGAAACATAAGACGACATGCAGAAGAGAATCAACGTTGGCCTAGGACTATTGCCTTCAGGCGGTTTGGATGTGGCTGCTGTGTGTCAGGGGGGTAAGATGATAACAGGGATCGTGGCTAATTGTCTTTATCTCATACAAGAGGTTTATGAGTTGTTAACCTTTGAAAAAGTCAAACGTGATCCGTGCTTGCAGGCTGTGCAATGGGGTCTAGGTTAACTCCGTGGTTCCTTCGGCGGTCTCAGAGGTGCCCTCTACTGGCTTGAGCTATCTGACGGAGCCATCAAGTCCCTGTTGGAAAGGTGGGGTTCATTTCTAGAGTTTTCAAGGCAGGAGGTTTTAAGGTGGGCACAAAACGTCTTGTGGTTTGTAGGGGGGGACCTCTTGCTCCTAACCTGCTGATACTTTTGCCTGTTCTCTCCCATTGCCTAAATTAACACGGCTTCATCTAGAGGCAGCTCTGTGCGGATGACACCAATGCAGTAAGACATCCATCCTCCCACCAAGGTTGTAATTCAGTGTGGTGCATGGTCTATGTCATGCAATGGGGAGAGGCAACATAGTTCCCAGCATTCATTTAGTGGCTGCATTCATCTTGGGAAATCAGGAAGGTTTGCCATGGAGAGAATAATTTGGGGTGTTTACCTGAGACTGGGGGGAAGGTGGGACATGGAATTGAGAAGATGGTGAGATACATACATATTTGTATTGTTAGTATCACTATTGGTTTTATTTCTGAGTAAGGATAACCTTAGATTTCAGACAGCGTGGTACTTAAGAGATTCTGGTATGAAGAATATGCATTCTTAATATATCTTGAGGGAACATGACAAAGAAACCAAAAAGTGACCTTTCCTTATGGCTTGTTCTCTAAACCTGACTGAAAGTGTTGCTTTAAGCCTCTTGCTAATCTCAGGCATGCAATTCAGGCTGAAGCAATAACGCCTCTGAAAGAGATGACTCTCAAGGAAGTAAAAGATAGGAGGATAATGATGAATGTGGTTCTCTGTGGTTCTCTGTATGTTTATATATATAGATATAGATATTTCTATATACAGATACTCTTCTGTGACAGCGAAGAAAACCTCACGCTTGCTGAGGTTTTCATACACTTTTAATACCTCATTTCCATTTTGTTCTGAGAGGAGAAAGTGGGATCAGCTTAAAGTACTCACACGATTGTTACTGCAAACCCTCACATTCTTCTGTTGAATCTCTTAATATTTCTCAGATCCTGTGAAAATGCGTATTTCAGCTTCATTTGCGAAAAAACTTAAAGCATAACCTGAGAACGTCTGATGAATTTAGAGAAAAAATATGTTAAAAGAGTGTTCTTCAAAACAGACGTGTGATTTTTAGAGCTTGAGTTGCTTAATGCTAGCAATAATGCGATTTCCTTGTTTGGAATATTTTCCAGGATCCCAAATTGCCTCCAGCTTTTATTACTTCAGTGTCTTTCGGGTCTTGTAATTTGGCCAGTGTTACCTAACATGCAGCAAAGCAGGTGCTCCACGAAAAATCTCTAGTTGCAATAAGATTGAAGTCAACAACTTTTCTGAACTAGTCAGGTTTTATTTTGAAAGGTTGAAAATGAAGTAAGAAGTTCAAGAGCTATAGAAGTGAGATGGAGATGGTACAAATGAACACATTGTTCAGAAGGAAAGTGGAGAAGGTTGACAACAGAACAGTTTGACAGAAAGGAAGGAGAAATCTGTGAGATGGGAGTAACTGAGTAACTGGTAATGCTGCTGACTGGGTGGAAAAGGGATTGCTGTTCACCTCCCAGAAACAAGATGAAAGTAAGCACAGCTTACTTGCAAGAAGACAGTGGGAAGATCCATGTATTTTTTCATGGACATTTAAGATTAAATTTTGTTGCTCGGATGCCTTTGGGGGCTGTTTGTTTCTCAAGTGTCAACTGTTTCCCCTCTTCCCCCCCAACAAAAAAGCTCCTCTCATGCATGCTGTAAGTTTACTTAAGTTTAAGCCATTCTCATAATCTATGGAAGCCTGACTGCATAGCTTTGATGGTATGGCATATTGTTTTGCTTTGTTCTGGGCCTGGCAGGGTGATAAAATCAAACTGAGGTACTGGAACAGGAACGAGCAGTAGCAAAGAAAGAATCAAAGAGCCAAATCTTAGGATTTGTAGGCTAATATCTAAGAGTCTTGTTGAAATGACAAATAAGGCAGCAAACCAAGGAACCGGAGAAAGATGGATAATAGACAATTTGAATTGAAAATTGCTGCTTGAGAGTCCTGTTGATTTCCATATAAAGCATACTTGGTTTTCATGTAAAATAATTCCTTTCCAATGGCCGATGGTGACTTGATCTCTAACAAAATGCTAAATTAATTCCTTATTGTATGTATCTGTTAGTTAAAATGTTTCTGCAGGCAAAAGTATGCCTTTGCTGTTGTTTGATCCCACCCAAAATCTTTGATGAGCTCTTTTAGAGCTGTATTGCACTGTAAAATAATTATTTCCACTGAAGATGCAAAAGAATTTAGGTCCCTGTTCTCCTCAGCTCTGTTAGTTTAGCAAGGTTAGTAGAAATTTTAATAAGTAGTAGAGCCTTTATTTTTGTAACCAAGTCAGCAGATCTTATCCTGGCTATCTATGGGGAGTAGATCTGATGAGTAAGAAGGTGCTTTTTTTATATAGTTACTTTTCAGAGGATCACAGTTTGAAAATGGTTTTGACATAACTGGGTCACATCTGAAATTTTTCTATAAGCTGCATAAAATGAGAAGTTGAGATAGCTGCTTTTGTTGGAAGGTATATTCTTGGAGCTGTAGTGAATCATATAGTTGAGAGATTTGCATATTGCACTGTTACTGAAAACTGCAAAACCATCATAAATCTGTAACTGATTAGTAGTCCTTCAGTCTCTTAAATCTGTTGCTTTTAAATAATAGCAAAGTAAGAATTAAGATATGTATGCATGTGCATCACATATTGTGTTTCTTCTGTCATTGCCTTTGTTTTACATGTTTAATTGTGGGCATGCTGTACTACGAAGAATATCATGTCCCAGGGTTTGGCTATTATGAGTGTTGGAGAGGAGAAAGTAGTAAGATATTTTTCAGGAATGGTAAAACTGTATTTCAGCTGCCAGTAGCTCCAATATGTAATAAATAATTTTCAGATTTTGATGCATGCTTTAACTTTTGGTTGGAAACAAGAATGGAATGATTCAGCGATCATGCAGATTGCTAGCTGGACTGGGAAATTATCATAAAACATGACTCATAAGCTTACAGGGTTTACTTTAGATAAGAATCCTCATGCTGTTTTTATATCAGTGGGCACACTGGCTGATTCCTTCTGCCAAATCTCCTCCTATCCCAAACAATGAAAAACTTTTATAATTCTGAATGTGAGACAGATTGAGTGAAAGCATCTGAAGTCTAGGCTTCTGCTTTGATGCAAAGTATTTGAGCTTTTCTTACCCATGTTCTGATTTATCTTAATGGTTACTGAACATTTTTTAGGAGTTGGGCAGTTAGTCATATGTAATCTAGAAGGGTTAATCCAAAGGCCACTTAGAGTCTGCAAAACCTAACCCACTAACGTTAAAACAAATGTTAAATCCCTTGGTGTACGCATACAGTATATCTATACCTCACACATGTCTACCTCACTGGTATACATGCCAGGGACAGATACAGCATGCTACTATACATTTGTACGGCTCGTTTGTCTGAACAACACTTAATTTTGTTTCATTCAGGTCATTCAAATATGATATGGGTGTCTAAAATGGTAGTTGGATTGTTATCTTTATGAACAATAATCAAATTAGCTTTTATTGTGTTAAGAACTCCCTTTTTTCTGTTTTATTTCTCTTCCCTCAGAGTAAGTCCACAAACCTGACTGACTGAGAAGACAGAAATATCCAGAGAGGTGTAAACAAGCATTTTGAAGGGCAGAGAGCAAGAATCTCTTAAAACAGATCAGTCACTGATAGAAAAATTTTTTAATTTTTTGGCAGCTGGTCTGCTTTGATAGATTTTTCTCCTCTTGCTAATTTTTCCATCATCCCTGCTGGACATTTCTGCTCCACTGGTTAAGTCAAATGCCAAATCAAATGTTGGTATGGCTGTGCTCTAACTGAGGAGTAATATTTCCAATTGTGAAGGCAGGGCAGAAACAATTATTTTTTTACTTTTTTTTAAAGTGCAAGTACTGATTGTGTTACAAGACAAAACTCATAACTCAAGTGTCAATTAGTCATGTAGAAAATTTGTATTGTTTCCCTGGCTTTAATTGTTTTCTGAAAGCGTTTCYTCCTGAACTCCAGAACTTATGAATTTATAAACCAAATAGATATACTTGCCATAAGTAGGGTTCAGTGGTGGCCTTTTCCATGTTGCTTTAGGCCCTTGAATGGGTTTTATATACATTTTTATGTTGTGTCATGAAAAAAAATCTGTTTTTTCTCAGGAAGTGCACATTTATAGTAAACCATCTTTCTAGCTAGACCTGTGCGCACACACAGTGAGCTAGGGACAAAATCTCAGCTCAACTGAAATAAATTTGAAAATTGAAAATTGAAATTGAAAAATCAATTTGAAACTGAAATTTTCAGTTAATGGAAGTCAAATCCAAGTGTGAATTCCAAATTTGCTTAACAAACAGCTTGAATTCTCTTTGTGGTTTCTGAGTACTTTATATTTTCCTAACTACTTAGCTTTTATACTACTCAAAATAAACGTTTATTGTTAAATACTGCAGACTCTRTCGAACAGATTTTTTTTCATAAACTTCAGTTAGGATGACTGGACTGGGTATCATTTAACTGGAGAGAGTAACCTGTTTCAGCAACATGGGTTGTGTTGCTGATATTTTCCCATTACTGCAATGTGTGAAGGCTGTAAAGTTCAAGTATTTCCCATAGGGCAGATACTGTCTGGATAAATCAAGATAAAATAGCAGTCGAATATATTGGGCTATCCAAGATGCGGCACAAGTGATCCCTGGAAAGGAATAAGAAATTATTAACATTTTAAACATATCTCCTATGAAAAAAACACTTTTACTTTTCCCTAATTTGTCTAATAAATTACTTTAAATACATTACTTTGTGGCATAAAAGTATTTGTGTAAACTCATGTTTTAAAGGCATTAATCAAAACCATGCAAAAGAGATGGTATTTTTAGCAGTGCAGAAAGAAATATTTCAAACATGGATTCACTCTGCAAAATCCTCTGCTTATTATTGGCAAATATATGTTCTGATGAAGCCATTAAACACTTTTTGATTATTTTACTAAATCAGTGACTCAGACAAGAATTTCATGCTCCACTAAGTCTGATTTTGTACGCTGAATATTGGCCTTAAAATAAAATTTTAAAAAGAGCTTTGTCGTCATTTGTTTTGTTTCTTGATTGTTGCTGTTCTTTGGAAAGTACCAGTAAAAATTGCTTATTTTCAGCGGGGAGAGCATATTGCATCTTTCATAGTGAGAATTTCTTCTCACATATTTGTAATATTTGAGCTGAATAAATCTTAGCAAGGAAAAAATAAAATAATCAGTTCTTAAATGGTATGGCTAGGTTTATAAACTTGCAGGACAAACTGAGATTGAAGGATTCTTCCTCCTCTTCTGTTTTATGCAAAGGAGCTTCTGGCTACATCTGATCCCTGGAAAATTTCTCTTCCATCTAAGAGACCAGATGTCTCTCCAACATGCATTGTGCTAGGTTTGCAGCTTTGGTGAAAATCACGCTATGTTGCCTTGAATCCTGTTTGAAGGTTAGGCACTCGTATAATCTTCAGTTACTCAGAATTTCTCAGTGGCCCAATACCTGATATAATGCCTTATTGTTACGCAGGTACTCTGTAGTCAACATTTGCAAACAAAAAGCAAGGAAGAAAAGTATGTTTACTGCTGTCTAATATGAGCAACATAACTATCAGGTTTAAACACAGATTTTGAAAAATATTCAACTACCTACACTTCAAAATGAAGACATTTCTCTCTTTTATTTAGCCAAAAGGTTTCAGGTTGCTTGTACAATCTAATTGTACTTGGATCCAGTTGTTATATTAAAACTCTCATCCCAGAGACTGTTCTCATTAAGCACAAAAATAGGCAAAAGGAAATTTTTTATGACATGAAAAAAGAAGAATTCTGTTAATAAAAGGTCAGTTTGCCAGCATAAAAGGCAGAATTTTCTACAATGCAGAAAATGTAGAAGTACTTAACAATGTCATGTAATTTACAACAAACCTGGATGCCTCCACATATGTGAACAATAGAACTTTTTTGCCCCACAGTGAAGAGGATAAAAGGACTGCTTTTTAGCACTAAATATTTTTATGTAAGCGGGTTGAAACAAGTCATCCCAAGAGGTTCTTAACAAACCTGTCCTGACCAGTGATGTTGATTTTAAATGAAAATCTGAGAAGTTCCAGAGAATCAGGAGATCTGCTGCTGTTGTAAGTTGTAAGACAGTTGACTCAGGAAATGAAATATAAGACAACTATTTAGGCACAGAGCTTCAAGAAAGTAACACGTCAACTGATCATGGACTTCATCAGTAGAGAATTAAATGCTGAGAATACAGTTAATGTTAACCAGCATGATTTCACAGAAATTAAGTCTTGTCTTTGATACTGTTCTGACAGGACTACCAGTCTGGTTGATACAGGTGACAGCTGTGTTCGCACACTTCTGTAACGCATTTGACTTAGTGACACCATTTCAAAAATGATTGCTCTTCAACAACAGTAAATTCAGAATGGGTTAACTAGTAACACTCAAAATGTATTTGCTAGGAATAGCTGGCAAAATAAATTATAATCTAATGAGGTTATATAGAGATCATTCTCAGCTTAGTACTTAAAACCTAAAGGAAGAATCACTGTCTGAATTAGTGAGAAAAATCATGGAGCAGTAAGTGATGGAAATGGCTTGCTCACTTACAAAAAATTATTTGGATGATGTTGTCAGCTGGTACAGATGAACAATAACCGAGTTATTTCAGCACATGTAAATTCAGGTGTGTTGGAATGAGTGGTCACTGCTCAAGAGGACTTTCTTGGATGGGCACCCTCCCCCGAGATGCAGAGTTACCTCTGTGAGACCTGCCTGTCAATGTCCACTCTGTAGGTCAGAAGAGCACTAGCTGTTGGGGAGGGAGATGTTGCTGGCACTGAGAACACCATCATGTGTTGTGATCAGCTCGATATGTATGTGTATTAGCTCCTGTATCTTTGCTTAGGGAGTGTGTTAAGACAATGCCATGCCATATCCATCCCCACTTCGCCGTTTAAATCCTTCTTCCGCACGTTTCTTATTTAATGAACATTAGCATCCAATTTTACTGTGTAGCCTCAAAAATTTATGGAGGAAAGGCAAGGACACAGCAGGAGTCAGGGAAATATATAAAAGTTTGAAAGAATTTTGATTAATCAAATAAATATGCTTTGCCTGGTCTTTATATATTGAAAAGTGCTTGTTCTGTTTGAGGCGATGGACTATGTATCAGAGTGTGAGGCTGTTGTGTGAACGCAGTCTGATATCTGTGGGGGAGTCAGTCTGTCACTAAGAGCTGAGGAACCCTCTGAGGTAGGTAGCAAGAAGGATATATTAAAAATACTTCCCTTGATCTGTATTTTGCTTCTGAGTGCTGACCCGCACCATCCTTTTGTGCTGGCACAAATGTTTACATAGCTGCTTGATGAACCAGATGGGTGTATCAGTCTGGGTTAGTTTTAAGCCACATCATCTCCCCAGTCCTTTACACTGTACAGCAACACAAATGTTTGTGCCAACAAAGATAATGACAAGGAGTGGGCCTGTGCAGAAATGGGAAGCTAAGAGACTAATGGTGGCTAGATGTCTTTTTTTAGCAATGATGCTATTTTATCCTGTCTTGAAGTGTTCATGAAACTAAAGTTAGATATTAAATTCAGTATTTAAAACATGATATAGTGAGATAATAGTCCTTATTTATTTGCAAATGTTAGTAGAACAATAATAAAATTGGTGCTAATACTGCTGACGCATTCCAATGCTTTATAATGCTGTAACTGAAGTCAGGCCAAGTAGAATATTTTCCTGACTTAGCTAGGGAGCGGAAGGGGAACTGAAGAGAAGGATCTCGCTGATGACAGTTAGCTGTCCGTACCCTGGGTTCCTGTGTTAGATATTCCCTGGCTACGCAGCATAATCTTTATTAATAGTTCTTACTTTGCTTCTTTCAGCGTTGAATGCAATTCTGGAGATAAGCTTGCTATAATTTATCAACATTTTTAAACTTTTATTTTGGAGTAAGAATTCCTTGACGTATATAAAGCTTAAACTGAGAGTAAAAACATACTTCGTACAGAATAAGGGGGACTCCACAAAGATTTAGTTGGTGATACATACAGTGCTTTAAATTTACATTCTCTGTTCTGAAAAAAACTTAAACATATAGAGAAATCTGTATAGTCACGGTCCAAAGTTGTTTCTGGTCCTTGTAGAACTTCAATGTAAGGACTTCATCAATAGCATTTTAGAGTGCACAAGGACTTATGGATCAGCTCAATAACATTTATATTTGTTTAAATTACTTCACTTGCTTCAGTTCAGTACTAGTATACATTTTTCTGGCCAGGTTGTGTTTGAATCTTGGATACTTTGTTCATTCCTAGTTTAAAGACTGACTAGAATTACGGCCATGTTAAGCATGCCCACTTTCTTGCAGGTTCATTTACAGTTAACTCTCATTATTTGGTCAAGACTCTCCATCTTCCCAGAGTTTTTAGTAAAGGTTATGTGTACATGACAAAATTCAAGCTCAAGCATCTAGAAAAGATTTTTACAACAACAAATGGAATCTTAACTTTTTACCTAGAAGACCACTTCGAACACTTTCAAATCTAAATCTGAATTCAGTGGATGCACAGTGAATTAGTTGGAATGCATTAGGACTCCAATAGGAAGGGTTTTGCCTATTGGCATGATAGGTCAAAAGAGGAATGGAGCTGGTCCCTTATACTGAGGATCTTGGCCAGTTCATCTCTTACTTTTTCCCCCCCAATATTAGCCCTCAGAATTTAACTGTTTTCTTCTGTTTTTCAGTCATGTGTATGTGTTACATTTTTACCCCTGAACTACACTTTATTTCCTCATTTTGGGGATGAATTTAATTGTTTTTGTCTGGGTTTTGGTTTTGTTTTAATTTCTGCCTATAAACTTCACAATTTCACATTTATTTTCATCTTTTTAACTACTCACTTGACAACTCCAGCCACTGGCTTAAATGTACCTAAGGCATATCTTTACTAAGATGTATGTGAGGATAGAGATGTGCCTAAACATTTGTGGGGCACAGACCCAGAAGTTCATTAGCAAACACTTTTCCCTTACCAACACCGAATTCCATTATGAATATTTGATACATGGGCGACCACACAAAGTTTTTCTTCTGTATCTTTTTGCATTTTCACCTCTTTCTTACTTGACTTTGACAAAACATTCTTTTTTCAGACTCATTCTATTATAAGAATTACTTTGAATGTAATTTGAAAATAAAAGAAAGCCCTTTTACTTTAGTTCTTTTGCTTTATCATAAAATTTATAGAAGGAGATGTTTTGTTTAATTTTTGGAGGTAGCAGTAGGTCYCTAAGAAAACTCTGAAACATTAGTTAATCAGTATTTTTTGTCCTTAAGAAGAAGAAAATGTATTTTCAGTTAGTCAAGGTATAAATTACTTTCTCAGTTATTCAAGTTTAATGCAATCCATATAGCACACAAATCCTACCCTGCTTGTTGTTTAGTCATCCATGGAATCTGTGAAGAAAAAAGTACACGTGGCTTGCATTTCTAATGTAAGCAAATAAAACTTGGAAATTTTTTCTTTTACATATTAAAAAGCATCCAAAAAGAAAGAAATATACTTTTTCCCGGTCCACTTAAAGTTTCCTGGGCTTGGTTCATCATTAGATTTATAGTGAGGATGAATTTGACCTCTGTATTTTTCCTATCCTACACGTATTTTCCCACTCAAACCAGTCCTTTTTTTACTTTTTATTCCAAATTATAGAATCATAGAATAGCTTGGGTTGGAAGGGACCTTTAAAGGTCATCTAGTCCAATCCCCCTGCCATGGACAGGGACATCTTCAACTAGATCAGGTTGCTCAGAGCCCTGTCCAGCCTGACCTGGAATGCTTCCAGGGATGGGGCATCTACCACCTCTCTGGGCAACTTGTTTCAGTGTTTCACCACCCTCAGCGTAAAAAATTTCTTCCTTATATCTAGCCTAAATCTACCCTCTTTTAGTTTAAAGCCATTCCCCCTTGTCCTGTCGCAACAGGCCCTGCTAAAAAGTTTGCCACCATCTTTCTTATAAGCCCCCTTTAAGTACTGAAAGGCTGCAATAAGGTCTCCCCCAAAGCCTTCTCTTCTCCAGGCTGAACAACCCCAACTCTCTCAGCCTTTCCTCATAGGAGAGGCGTTCCATCCCTCTGATCATTTTCGTGGCCCTCCTCTGGACCCACTCCAACAGGTCCGTGTCTTTCTTATGCTGAGGGCTCCAGAGCTGGACGCAGTGCTCCAGGTGGGGTCTCACCAGAGCAGAGTAGAGGGGCAGAATCACCTTCTCTTTATTGTCAGCATCTGTTTTTGTCCCTTTCCTGTTACCTTTCCATTTCTTCGAGTAGATCTCTTCAAACATTTACAGTTTCAGAAAGTTTCCAATCTGCCATTACTGCTAAGCTCTTAAAAGAATTCCTTATCTGGAAATGTCTAAGTAGGACATTGTAACCTCATCAAAAGATTAAAATATTTTTCTAATTATGTGTCGATTTAAATTGGAAAGCTCTTGCAGAAATCCTTGTGTTTGGTGGTCGTTTCCTTAAATACATTTCAGTGAGAAAGACAAGGGTTGCGAATGTCAGCAAGATATGCCTTCAAACTGTTTAGGTTTGATTGCATTGCATTATAGAATGCTTCATTACTAGTTTAACCTCTCAAAGGTTTTCAGCTGCTGTTTTATTTAGCTATACCGACTACACTGCCTACAGCAACTCCAGGCAATGATTCCCCCAGTGGCATGCATGAGCTGCCCTGCTCTACTGCAAAAATACATTATGGCTGAATTTGCCCTCAGAGTTTGGAAAGATCTAAAGTCTTTGGAGACTAAAAATGTGTTTTTTCTTTGTTTTAGCTGGCAGTATGAGCCTCTGGCATTTTAAAGTGCAAGTCATTAGCGTCCACAAGGGTGATGTTAATATGTCTGTGTTTCAATCTCAGGACATTTTCCAGTTGCTTCTGCCACAACAATCTCTGCCATCTCAGTGCTTTTTAAGCCCCCTGTGAATTCAAGTAAGCTTTGCAATGCCAGTAAGAATCACTGTAGACTTTGGCTGAAACCAGTTGCTACCTGATTTATTCTTTTTGCAGTGGTTGGCAGTGAGGTTGAAAGTCATTCAGAGCTACGTGGCGGGGGGTGGAAATGAAGACAATGAGGGATGTAATGTTTAGAAACATTAAACACAATCAAAAGTAAAGCTAGAGGATTTTAGACAATCTTAATTTTTTTAATTATTTGTATTTATTTTTTAAAATTGAGGCACTATGATTTAGACTTACAGTAATACTCAGTTGCACATACAAAATCCCAGCAACGGTGATAACATGGCATCCAGAAATAAGAGCAAAATAAAGGATCAATTGAAGCAGTCGAGAGCATAGCCTTGAGGGACCAGATGACAGTCCTCATTGACGAGAAGGACAGAATCTGTCAACAAAGGTAATGTCTTGCGAGAGATGCAATAAGGCAACACAGAGATCAAGGGCCGACCCTTTCACCCCACGTGTAAGCGCCGAGTGTGGATGTACAGCGTGTTTGGTCAATTACTGCTTGCTTTCACTGGGAGAAACGTCAGAAATATTCCCCCTTCCCTTTTAGACTGCTTTACTGTATTCCCTCCAGTTCCCAGCTCAGGCGTAATCCCAGCTCCCACAACTGAGAGGAATGTAATCTAATCAGAGGGAGAGGGCAGAAGAAGAAAAGAGGTCTGAATGTGAAGACAACCAAGTGAAGCTAAAAACATAAACATTTTGGCAAGCGTTGCTATTTTTAGGCATTTCATTTGGTCTTACGGAAAACTAAGTAGTATGGTGCCAAGTCAATAGTGCCTGGGGTTAGATTGCAAGGTTTCACAGCCGTCACTGCCTATCCCCACTGTGTAAATATATAAAAGGACTGGGGACTAAGAAATATGGTTTCTCTCTTAGTTTTCTTCTGATTCATTAGTGGTTTCCCCCTAAACGTCTTTAAATTAAGAACTCTGCAGGGGATTATTCTCTCCAGCTCCAAGCAGAGAGGGTCTCTCTGGCAGAGGTTCCTGCCCACTCCTGCCGCCAGCATCAGGCACGGGTCTTTCAGAAAAGAGCAGGAAGAGTCATCTGCGAACGTGTGCCCACATGCACGTGTCTGCCATCTTTTACCCAGCCCGGTGATGGCTTAGTGTGAGAGCTTGAACAGAAGGGATAATCCTGGATGACATTATAATTACTACTGCCTGGCTGATTTGGTGCTTTATAGAACCGAATCTCTTGCTCATGAAGTGTATGAAGAGTCCCAGAAGGGTTGTGGTTTGGACGAAGCTGATCCAGATCTTCAGACCTGCAGGTAGTGAAGATCATGCTGTATCGGTTTAAAAAAATCAGTCTTGTTCCCCCATTTATTTTTACATTAATCATTACATTTAAGGATAAATATAAAGCTATTCAGATGTTTCTGAACTCAGATTTCTTGAAAATGTCACAACTCCTTATTCTGGTCTTGAGTAACACATTTTCCTTTGGATGACTAACTTTTATTCATAATATTGAGAGTGTATATATTCATTCTGGGCATTTCCTTTTGTTCATGTGTGTTATAGTAGCAAGTAGCTGTGATCCAGGTAAGACCTTACAGAAACTCATGCGTTACTGTGAATGTCAGTAACAGTTTATGTTGTATATTGGTCTGACCTGTTTACACGTTGGCCTACTAAAAACTTCAATATACATTTCAATTTTGATCAAACTGCAGCCATTCTGTGCCTGTGCAGAACTGGGAGTGGTAAGGATGGATGGTGCAAGTGATTAAAAAGCAGAACCCAGGTGTTGGCTAATTCACAGTACTCTAAATGTCAACATCTGAGGAGAGGGATGGACTCTTACTTTGTGTGGGAGGAGGTCGAGCTGTCTTATGGGAACTGTAGCAGTAAATTTATGGTCATTGGAATGAAAATTCAGAGTTTTGTGACTAAAGTTGCAAAGCGAATGGATAGCAGCGCTAAGCACAGACTTGGTTTGACTGCCAGTCCCATATACCAGAGCACATCTTGCCTCTTTTTATTTGATTTGAACATGACTGGAATGAGCAAGTGAGGGTCTCCTCACACTCTGAAAACTATGTTAAGATGCTCCCTTTAGTGTGAATTTCACAGGGTTCACAGACAAGTACCAGAAATAAAAACTAGTGGGCAGTGTCTTGTATTTCTCCTTAGCTGGAAGTTGCACATCAAAAGCAAACACACACTGAGAAAGCTTTGTACATGTTTTACTCACAAGACTGTGGGCCTGTGTTGGTGTAACACATGTCAGTATGACATAAATGTTCAGTGCATCTACATCTTAACAGAGGCTGAGTGTATCATCTGATGTATTTTCAATTTAATTTATTATTGTTTATTTGCAAAAAAATCTGAGGGCATCATACTATTTTAATGATTAATGGCCAAGTTTTCTTTATATTGTTAAAAAAAAAAGTATTCCATTTTATATAAATTCAGCACAAATTGTTTGAGAATAATCAGTATTCCTTTTATATAAATTCAATAGAAATTGCCTGAGAATAATAGCTACAAGAGGTTCTGTTTTGCATATCTATCATTCTTCCAGTTGGATGCTCTAAAAGCATCTTATAAACAATAATAAATTTAGCTTTACAACACCCTGCTGGTATGAATGAATATTATGAACGTTTTTTAAAATAGGAAAAATGAGGCATAGAGATATTAAAGCAAAATGCTTCAAGGGTAGCCACTGGCATTACTTTGGGATGCTTCCATTTTCTTTCAGTGAAAGAAAATGACACTACATTATCAAACACTCCATTATCAAACTGGTGAAAGTGTGAGGAAAAAGTTTTATGATGCTGTCATCACTTCTGCACTGTTTTTCCTTGGAAGATGAGTGGTATTCTAGGAGGATGTTCAGGATTTCAAAGAAAATCACTTCAGATTGGGAAGGGCTGTTGTGAACATCATCAGACTTTTTGCATAATGTAGTGCATTAARTATTATGACCCTTATAATTTGTAATAATGTACAATTGTATGTGAATGTAACTTTTGGACGACTTTCTGAAATAAATGATGAACATTTTATGTTTTGATGATAAAACCATTCCAAATTTTCTAGACATGCATTTAAAAATATTTGTCTTAAATGGGCAGAGAAATATTTTAAAATGTCAATATCCTTATACCTCCAACACAATATTACAAACAGAAAGGTATAGAAAAGTTCTCCCCATTGCTGCAGATATTCGGTTTTGCTAGTGCAAGAGGAAAAGTCTTATTTCATAAGTAAAAAGCCAAAGGAGAGACATTGCATGAGATGTTAAAAGATTTTGAAGTCTGATGAATAATAAGCAATAAGAACCACACACTAGACTCCATTGTAACTCTAGCCCATAGGTGCATCCGAAGTTTGATCTAAACTCTGCTCCATGGATATGAGAAAGCTAATTGAAGCTGATGGATCTTTACAATAATGTGAAGTTCCTTTGGCTTTAAATAGGGTGGGTGTATTTATAACTTGATTATATTCACTGTCTTGATTTTTTGGCTTCTGCTTCAGCCAGCTGTGGAAGAAAGTCTTGATGGAGTTCACTGACAGTACACAAGGCCACTGCAATTCTTTGTACCAAAAGATCTGAGATGAGCTATAGAAGGTGTAAGAATGGATATTAAAATCAGTCAGGGCTGAAGGCAGCCCTTAGTGAAAGTGTCTGTGGCATAGTTACATATCAGTGTAAAATTTACACCTCGTTTGTAAAAGGTACACTGCCTTATGTCCTTATTGTAGAAAACTTCGATTCAAGTTTCCCATATATAGCATCACTTAGTGTTTATAGACTTGCAGCTTTAGAATTCTGCCTGTGCTCCATGGGACATCCTCCTCTGCAGCAATGAAGGAAAATTTCATGTATAAGTTATTCATAAATTACTTCAAACATGAGAAATTTTTCTTTACAAATATATCATTATTGTGCATCACATGCCTATTTTATCATCTAGTAATTAGTGTTGTTTCATGATTTATAATATGCTCCTTATTTCAGCTATTTAACAATTTATTTCTAAGTAAGTTAAATAAATTAGTTGGCAGTAGAACGATCACACATCAGATTCCAAAATGGGACCCTAGCTAATACCAGTTGCCTTGTAGGTGCTTCCAAATGTAATTACCTTGGAAATCCTGACACTAGGTAACAGGGTAACTTGCAGTTCATTTTGCAGCACTCTAGAGCACCTTGCTGCAGATGTAAATCAGAATGCTCTACCTGAAACTGAGCATTTGCTTTTGAGCATTAGCACTGATATGCTGTGTCTCAAGGAATGGACAGAATTAAGTAAATGAATTAAAGACAATAGAAAGCAGGGGTCTGTGTACAACCAGTTCTGATTTATTTGAATCTCATGTCTATCAGTGGTCTTAAAAATAGCTCTGTGTCAATGTAATTAGTTGGTCTGTCAGCTTTTTGGGGTAGGAAATCTTACTAATTTAAGTATTAGGCCTCTGAGGACTATTTTATTCTTTTCATATTGAGACTGTGCTGCAAATGCTAGTGGGGCTTGCAGGACAGATGTTACCCATGAAGCGGTGAAACCAGTTCCAGCAAATCCTTCTCCAGAACCTCAAGATGTGGAATAAAAGCTGGTTCATATTGCTTCACAGAGAGGCCACCTCAGCCCCTGAAAAATCAGAATGTCTTTTTTCCCCCTTGTTGTTCCTCTGATTGGAGAGTACTGCAATTTTCTCATCTTTTTCTACTTAACTAGAAAGCTGCTTGTGGGTTTTTTCCCTTAGCTTCCTCAGTAAGCTATTGCTGAGTATCTTCCATTCTGGCTGGACAGGACTCAGTTCCATTGGGTTGATGGTTTAAGAAGAGGAAGGCATTAAAACAAAAACTTAGCAGCAGAGTTTGAGCCCTACAGTAAAGTTATTTAATCAAATTGTTTTTCAGGTGTTTGCAGAAATGCTTGATGGAAGAGTTTTGGTGGGTTTTTTTAAAGGCTATTGGATTTCAATATTTGCCCCTTAAGACTCAGTGATGGGAAGGCTTTGAGTGCAATGAAAATTTGATCAATTTTAATATAAAGGCTTATTCTGAAAATAATGATTTAAAGTTTTTGTAGGGCAACTCCCTTCAAAAGATTAGCCAGGCTAATCTGGTAATACTACCTGGTGAATCTATGGAAATCTTGGAAGTGCTGTATAGTTGAACTGTTTTCACAAAATAAAATTAGTGTAATGAGTGTATATGTATTCCATTAATTTATTAAATATATATTAGTAACTATCCTGCAATACAATGCAGAAACAAAGATTTCCCTATCTTATGTGACTYGCTATCTATATTAATTACACTATTGCATTCCAGTTTACTGTTTATGAGCATCACTACTTGTAGGTGCTTTGAGTTCTACTAATTAGGCTCAGCTAGCAGATCATCCCTCCCTCAGCCTCTCTCCCCACCTCTCAGTGTATCTGTACACACATGGCTCTACAGTAAGGTAATATCTACTATAAATGGCAAGGCTAGATTTAGTATAGATCTGTCTTGTTCCTAAAAGGTTCTGTGATTTACTGACTCTTCTCTGGATTAAAAGTGGTCAGGATCACCAGAGTGGTGAAAACCAGACATTTTTGCACACCAAAGATGTAGAATTCCAAGATTTAAGCTTGAATATGAGTTTGTTACAAAAGTTGTCAGTGTCACCCGCACTGGAAGTATGCTTGGATCTTTACTCCATCTCTGCAGAAAAAGGTGGCTGACGATCCCTCTTTCAATTTTTTTTTATTTAATGCCATTAATATCACTGGTTGTAAAGTTCTACAGGTGCTGAATGCCTTTGAAAATTCTCCCCATGGTCCATTAATACAAGATTATTAATGTATTTAGTTGTGTAGTACTTCGGGCTGAGGACACTTCTCAGATCATAGAATCACAGAATCATAGAATCATAGAATGGTTTGGGTGGAAGGGACCTTAAAGGTCATCTAGTTCCAACCCCCCTGCCATGGGCAGGGACACCTTCCACTAGACCAGGTTGCTCAAAACCCCATCCAACCTGGCCTTGAACACTTCCAGGGATGGGGCATCCACAGCTTCTCTGGGCAACCTGTTCCAGTGCCTCAYMACCCKCATAGTGMAGAATTTCTYCYKTMTATCTAATCTAAATCTACCCTCTTTCAGTTTAAAGCCATTACCCCTTGTCCTATCACTACATGCACTTGTGAAAAGTCCCTCTCCASCTTTCTTGTAGGCCCCCTTCAGGTGCTGGAAGGCTGCTATAAGGTCTCCCCGGAGCCTTCTCTTCTCCGGGCTGAACAACCCCAACTCTCTCAGCCTGTCTTCATAGGAGGGGTGCTCCAGCCCTCTGATCATCTTGGCGGCCCTCCTCTGGACTTGCTCCAACAGGTCCATGTCCTTCTTATGTTGGGGACCCCACACCTGAACACAGTACTCCAGGTGGGGTCTCATGAGAGCGGAGCAGAGGGGGAGAATCACCTCCCTTGACCTGCTGGTCACGCTTCTTTTGATGCRGCTAGGGATACAGTTGGCCTTCTGGGCTGCGAGCGCACATTGCCGGCTCATGTTGAGCTTCTCATCAACCAACATCCCCAAGGCCTTCTCCTCAGGGCTGCTCTCAATCCATTCTCCACCCAGCCTGTATTTGTGCTTGGGATTGCCCCAACCCATGTGCAGGACCTTGCACTTGGCCTTGTTGAACTTCAGGAGGTTTGCACGGGCCCACCTCTCAAGCCTGTCAAGGCCCCTCTGGATGGCATCCCTTCCCTCCAGCGTGTCGACCGCACCACACAGCTTGGTGTCGTTGGCAAACTTGCTGAGGGTGCACTCAATCCCACTGTCCATGTCACCAACAAAGGTGTTAAACATCGCTGGTCCCAATATCAACCCCTGAGGAACACCACTCATCACTGGTCTCCACTTGGACATTGAGCCGTTGACCGYGACTCTTTGAGTGTGACCATCCAGCCAATTCCTTATCCACTGAGCAGTCCATCCGTCAAATCCATGTCTCTCCAATTTAGAGACAAGGATGTCATGCGGGACAGTGTCAAATGCTTTGCACAAGTCCAGGCAGATGATGTCAGTTGCTCTTCCCTTATCCACCAACGCTGTAACCCTGTCGTAGAAGGCCACCAAATTTGTCAGGCATGCTTTGCCCTTAGTGAAGCCATGTTGGCTGTCTCGAATCACCTCCTTATTTTCCATGTGCCTTAGCATAGTTTCCAGGAGGATCTGCTCCTGGATACTGGCCTAAATTGTACCGTTGAGCATACTACTGATAAAAATGGTGTTATAGAGCTCCATACAGCCCAAGATAATGTAAGCAAAGGACCTCCTAGGTCTTCACATCAAACATGACCTCACGTACCACATCATGTAACTCTTTTCCTGACATTGTCAAAACTCATTGTGCTGAGGGGAGCAGCCCTTTTGCTTCCACTGCTTGGATGAGAAGCTGCGTTCCAGAACTGGACTGCCATGGGAGCTTCCTCCAGCAGCCCCTCGGCTCGTGTACAGCCAGTCATTCATTTGCCTGTTGTGGTAGTTAAATGGAAATTCTTTTCCTTCTGCACCTGATTGATGTATTTCTTAAAAKAAAATGATATCTGTAATCAGCCTCAACAGGTCACTCTCTTCTCATATTATCTCATCAGATAGCCTCTTCTTGGAGGACTGTTCCTCCAAGTTTGAGGAGTTCTTTCCTGAACCAGGTGACCTGAAAGCTTCATAGTAAGGTGTCACCTAAAGCTTCCAGGTAGGGTCTTGCCAGCTGTGTTGCGCAATGATATTAGTAGTTCTTCAACAGAAAAATCTCATCTGATACCAGCTTGGTATCATTTGCCTCTCTCACACTGGCATCAGATTGTCATCTGCAACTCCTCCTGTGATCACTCATTACACCAGAATCTATCTCCTTATCCAGCTGATGGATTCCCGGCCTACAACAAAGATTTTGTTATTAGGCTCCAAATGCACTATCTTGCRTTTTGTGATATACCATTGCTTCACAGTTTTATTATTCCAGTCATCAGGTCTTTCTCTGAGACATGCTGACTCTTTTTGTACTGCTGTACCTTTTAGCTGAGCATTGTTAACCCATCTCATCAGCACACTGTAATTTCTCTGTTAAGGTCACAGAACTTTTGACAAAATTTTTTTTTTAAATTATCCTAGAAGACACCTACTAATAACCTCTCTCCAACCTGAAATGCTTATTTTCAACATTGTTTGCTATTATATCCTCTTTGATCAGTTCCTTATGTACCATGTTTTCCTTTACTAATTTCATCTTCAATTTTCCCAGGTAGCAATTTGTCAAATTTTTCACTGGAAACCTGGCAGAGATTTTCCTCATTTCTTATAACCAGAAACCATTATTTACTTGAAGAAAAAAACAAGGTTAGGCAAACATGAATGACCAGTGAAAAATTCATTTTTTCTGCCATTTTCCATTCTATTTATTGAGGAATTTTTATTCGTTTCCAGTCTTTCTTGCTGATTTGCTGAAAGTTAGTCCTTGCATGCTATCATATTATTTATATCTGATTAACAGGTTTTATCTCCTTCTCAACCTGTACAGTTTTCTTCCTGACTTTAAAGGCTGTTACTCTTCAGTCCCCATTTAGACAAGATGTTCAAGGACTTCAGTACTGGAAGTTTGAATTGAATGACTTAACTAAAAGAATCACTATATAATCCCAGAGTGAGAAATAAACAGTTGAACACTGGATTTTCTTGCTTGCTTGCCTCAACTGTCAATTGGAATTTTTTAGCTCAGGAAAAACAGAAGTTTAGCTGATGGCAACTAATACAAATTCTATATTTATTGCATTTCCCTATTTTTATGCCTTTTACATGCGTTCTAATGAAGGATTCACAAAGAAATCCAACTGGCAGTCACTTCCCTATACATTTTATCACATATCCCAATAGAGTGACATTTTTAGCGTGCTTTTCCAAGTTGTTACATTAACAAATTTGCACTGATTTCTTTATCCTGTCATCTAAAGACCACCTTGTAGTAAGACAGTGAACTTTTACAGCATTCCATAGTTGATGCACTGTCTAATGTCACAAATGTCTGCTCAAATTACTTCACTAAGACTTGAGAAGAGTCTACATTGTGCCTTCCATTTGAGCTTGATTTGACGGAATCAGTCCCTGCGCTAGCTCATGGCACTTATCAGTTAGTCAGCCTTCCTCAGGGAAGAGAATTTAGAGTGCACCATATTCAGTTTTCAGATCAAGCCCTGTCCCCTTAGGAAGCTATGTACTGCATTATTAAACAAGGTGCCATCAGCCGTAGCACCATGCTTAAACATTCAGTCAAATAAAAGACGACATCATTATGTTAACTCTTTTTTCACCAGCTTCATTTATCTTTCAGTGGTCTGAAATAAAACGCTAAGACAAAGAAAACTTTGCTACATCTTCCTTTTAATTTCTCTTGAAAGTGCATGAACGTGAGCAGGAAAACCTGTCTGATGTTATAAAATAATGATTAAACTTAATGCTATATGGGGTGGTTTTTTGCAAATTAGAATTTTTTTAAGTTATTTGAGACAGATGTATTGTTTATTTTGTCAGTTTTGTATGTAGTTCTCATACAGACTACTAATTTTGTATGTTTTGATTTAACTGTCATAGCTATACACAACCAAATTCTGATGATTGCTGTAACTTTAAATATATCAAAGACAGAAAAGTTACTTCAAGCTAATATATCTAAATGAGAGAAGAAACTGGTCATAAATGTAAAAGTCTCTTTATAAAATATATTACCTGTTATACCATCAGTGCACTGTGCAATAAGGTATAAGTAGATTGTGATCAAATTATGCACACAGCATCACGAATTATGGATCCTTTAGAGTATTTTATGTCATTTCAATCAAACAGAAAATCACACAGAAGGGAGACATGCTCCCTCTTGAAAGTGAGTAGATTTAGGGTGTATACTTTAAGATTTGCATTTTAAATCTCCTTGGGTCTTCTCCTTATATTTGAAGTGAGTTTTGTATATCTTTATTTATCTTGTCAGACCAGAAATAGTCAAAATTCTCTGAGAAAAGGAAAGATATCCTTTTTAAAGCTTCGTGTTGATATAAATATGAAAATGGATTAAACTCTGCTTCCAATTTTCAAACATATGTACTTCAATGAATATTAAATGGTAGACCCATATCATCATCATGACTTATTTACTTCGTAGAGTTTTTATCAAAAAAGGACTGGAGTTTGCTGTGGAGCGTGAAACTCCACTGTAATTGAGTTTAGAGTGGTAAAACCACTAAAGAGGCCATGGCCCCAGAGAGTTCCCTGAAACCCACCTGTCAGCTGGTGTTACATCACTGATCCAACAAGCCGTGCCTTCCTCTTCCCGCTAAAGACTTCTGTGGCAAAAAAACATAAGATGAAAAAACACCCGAAGTTGCTCCTAGAAAAAAACCCCTCTGCAACAGCTGCACAGTGTCAGCAGAAATAATGATCTGAAACTCAGCCTCCAAGGGATGCTAGGCTGGGTCCTAATTCTGTAAGGTGTCATTTCTTTCATTGCAATGCCATTAAGCATGAAAGTAATGGAGAGGACATGAAGTATTCTTTCACCAAAGTATAACAAGAGAGAGAAAGGGTACTTCAGGATATTGACAAGAAAAGGTGTCTTGTTTTGCTAGAAGGATCGTCTTAAAGGATCCATGCATAAAAACAGCAATTTAATTCTCACTATTTTACCATTGGAATTGCACATTTTAATATTGTAGCTTTTGAACATGTATGTTCACATGAAAATTGWAATTGTAAGCAGGTTTAGTTCCATAGTTTCTTTGGATTAAAAGCAGATTTTTGCAGGTGGATTGAATGACTCAGAAGACTGATACTGGACTACTTTAAAATCATTGATGAAGTCAGTCCTCAGGTCAAGTGTTCTGCTTGCAGAACTCCATTTACTTCAGTGGAGTTACATCTGTGCAGGATCTGGTTATAAGCTGATAGCGACTGTTGATATTTAACAAATGGTTCACTAGCCTGGTTTCTGTCCAGCAGACAGTCAGATCTGAAGCAAACCCCCCTGCTATAATTTACCCCTCTGCACTAGCCTTTTTAGCAGAGACAAGGAGCCAAACGACACGGGAAATAGCTTCTTTGTGAAACTCAGGGTGATTCCTGCACCAAAATGTCAAGGCAAGCTGGCAGGGCCATGCGAGCAGTTTCCCAAAATGGCGCGTTTATTCTATTTTTGGCATGAAAAGAGGCTTTCGTCTTCAGACTGTCAAGTAAGTCCCTTCACAAAAGCAAACACATAGCTTCAAAGACAGTTAAATGCCCGAGCCTTATTTAAGAGCTTACCTCTACTGAAATCACTGCTATTCTGACGTTAGATCAAAGTCTATAAAAGAAAAGAGTCCAAATGTTTTCTTTTGAGAAGATGTAGCTGATCATATTGAGTCCCTTTTTCAAGAAAGGGAAAGAAGCTGCTCTGTTAGACTTGGATTTGTTTCAAAGATTGTGGCTGGCAGCTGCATTGTTCTGAAAACTACTCCTGCCAGTTTTTTTAATCTATTACACCTACATTAATATTCAGTGCAAATGAGTCCTCGGTTTGGTCTTTGAATTACTACTGTGATCATCRGTGATGAAATTGAGAAAGGATATGATATTTCTCCTATATCTTTGCTGCAGAGCCTTGATCATTTGCACATCAAAGTCTCAAATAGTGCTTCCTACAGGAGATGTGCTGCTCTCAGAGTTGTCCTGCTGTAACATGCTTCAAAAATAGTTGCTAGGAGGAACGTTACAAATTGCTGTGCGTTGCCTAGTTGACCTTGGCATGCAGGCTTACTACAAGTAAGGTGTTCCCCAGGGCTCAGTTTTGGGGCCGGTCTTGTTCAATATCTTTATCAACGATCTGGATGAGGGGATTGAGTGCTCCCTCAGT